>JBBMOL010000217.1:19624-41950 GCA_037954665.1 Laguncularia racemosa | reverse complement strand
TGCCGGCTTTGAGCTTAGGCCGCCGGTTTTTTTGTGCCGGTGTAAGTCCTAAGTCGGTTGATTATTTTGGGGAATAAAATATAGCCGTATCCTTTTGTAACCTAAAGTGTAGGAGACGAAAACACACGTGAGGAAAACCTAAAACATAGCAGGCGTGATTCCTAAGCCTAGAGAGAGTTCTAGAGGAGGGAAATCATTGTAATTGATCCACCGGTTTTTGTGGTGTGACTGTGAAATTTTCACTAGTGAGACTAGTGAAGTGTGTAACCCATTATTTTTTAATAGTTGGAAGTTTGTGTGCAGCGGTCCCGTGGTTTTTTCCCTAAATTGGGGGTTTTCCACGTAAATCCTTGGTTTTGAATTTTGTTCAAATTTCCACATATTTTTATTAATTTCTTATTGTCAATTGTGAATTGCACAGGCAAAAGGAAGAGAACGGGAGCTTCATTTCTTAACAAGTGGTATTAGAGCACCAGGTTTCAAAAAAAAAATTTAAAGGGTTTCGCTGCAAATTGTATAAAGGGTTTTGTGTTTTCAATCACAGACATGGTTGAATCTTTAGGTACGATAAATTAAACTTAATCTTCTAAATTACTCTATCTGGAAGTCGATGATGGAAGATTTGTTATACTGCAAGGTTTTGTATTTGCCTCTAGGTGGTGATGTTGTAAAGCCACCGGATAAATCTGATGGCAGAGTGGTTGATATTACATAGAAAGACTGTAGGATACATTAGGCAGTGGGTTGATCAGAGTGTGTATAAATCATGTTGCTCAGGAGACTAGGGCGGATGTCCTATGGAAGAAACTAGGGGTCTATGTATGAAAGACAAACTGCACTGAATAAAACATCTTTGATAAGAAGGGTAGTTAATTTGAAATACAGGGAAGGGCTCGAATATGTCAGAGCATTTAAATGATTTTCAGGGACTCGTAAATCAATTGACTGCAATGAAACTTGTGCTTGAGGGATGAATCCAAGCACTCCTATGTTGAGCTCATTCCCGGAGTTGGGGACTCTTTTAATATTTAGTTAGTAATTCAGCTCCAGATGGAACCTTTACCTTTTCTATGGTTAAAGACGTTTAATCAATGAAGCAAACCAAAGGAAAGATTTGGGGTACTGGGTTTTGAATCCAGGGGAAATGTTACAGACAAGTTGATAGGAGAGGTAGAAGCAAGAATAGAGGAAAGAATGAAAAACTGACAGATCAAATAAGTCTGGGGGGGATCCAAAACAAGGGGCAGAAAGAATTTTAAATGTTTTTTTCTATGACAAGCCAGGACATTACAAGAAGGAAGCGGCTGTGGGAAAAAAAAGAAAGGAAAGGGAATGATTTAGATAAAACACCACTGGGAGCAGGGGTGGTGAGATAGTGGTTACATGGATGAGGGTTGAAATTAGTCTTTGCAGGTCAGACAATGACTGGGATTGTTCGGTGCCTCCTTTTTATTACAGCAAAGGCAAGTTTTTTTTCATCCTACACTGCTGGTATTAGGTAATGTTAAGATGGGAAATAATGAAACCTAAGGATTACAAGATGGAAGCATATTTGGAAACTAATATAGGCTGTAAACTGTTCTCAAGGATGTGAGACATATACCAGATATCCCCTAAACTAATTTCGCAGGAAAATTAGATGAGAGGGGGTTTCACGCTCTTTGGTGAAGGGTAATTGGAAGTCATAAAGGGGCTCTGATTTTAGCAAAAGGCAAAAGGATAACACCTTTACAATGCCAGCAAAGCAAGTAAAGGTGAATTGAACTTGACTGATATGCTATTTTTTGAGATGTGGCATAGACGGCTTGGGCAATGATGAGAAAAAGGGCTCCGTGCTTATGAAGAAGAAGCTTCTACCAATTTGAAAGGTACTTCTTTAAAAAAAGCATGACTGTTTAGTGGTAAACAACACAGAGTTAGTTTTTAAAAAAATACACCAGTAGAAAAGCTCAATATTAGATCTGGTTCATACAGATTGGGGTGTTTTATGAAGGATTTAACAATGGGTGGTGTAATGTATTTTGTTACATTTTTTGATGACTGCTCTAGGAAGCTTTGGACTTATGCATTGAAGTCCAAAGATAGGTTTTGAATGTATTCAAACAGTTTCCCACTCTAGAGTGGAGCGTGAGACCAGCAGGAAGTTGATATGTGTCAGGGCTGACAATGGGGGGGAGTACAGAGGCCTGTTTGAACAGTATTGCGCTGATCATGGGATAAAACTGGAGAAGACAGTCCCAAAGACCCCACAGCAGTTTGTTGTTGCAGAAAGAATGAATCGCACTATCACTGAGAGAGTGAAGTGCATGTTATCTCAGGCCAAGCTGCTTAAGTTATTTTGGGGGAAGATATGAGGACAACTGTTGATTTGATAAATCTTTCTCCCTCATATGCACTGGATGGTGATATCCCAGAGAAGGTCTGGACAGGTAAAGGGACATTTCTTACAATCATTTACGAGTCTTTGGTTGCAGGGCTTTTGTGCACATTCTAAAGGATGAGAGAGCAAAGCTTGATGCTAACCCCAAAAGCAATGATTTTCCTTAGTTTATGCACACTTTGAGTATGGGTACAGATTGTGGGACCCTGCTGATAAGAAGATTATCAGGAGAGAGATGTGGTTTTCATAGAAGACCAAAGACAGTTAAGATATGGAAAAACTGAGAAGCCAGCATCCTCAAGTAAAGATTCCCACAAATGTAGACCCTGCACCTTTATCTGACCTTATTGGTGGAAGATTGATAGAGGACTCGAGTAATGAGTTACAAGAGCCACAACAGCAGGCTAGGTGAGGAGATCTTCTAGAGATAGAGACCATCAGTGAGGTATAGTCCAGATGAGTATGTGATGATTACTGATGGGGGAGAACCTGAATTTTTATGGGGAAAAACAATGACTCATGACAACAAGAAAGAATGGGTAAAAAGCCAAATGCAAGAGGAAAATAAAATCCTTGCATGAGAACAAGACCTATGACTTAGTTGAACTGCCTAAGGGCAAGAGACCTTTGAGGAATAAATGGTAATACAGATTGAAAAATGAGGGAAAGTACTTCTCAGAAAAAGGTTTACAAAGCAAGGTTGGTGGTAAAAGGGTTCAGTCAGAAGAAGGGGGTCAACTTTGAAGAAATTTTCTCACCTGTGGTGAAGAATGTCATCTATCAGGGTTGTGCTCAGTATTGCTGCTAGAATGAATCTAGACGTTAAGCAGATGGATGTGAAGACAACTTTCCTCCATGGTGATCTGGAGGAAGAAATCTATATGGAGCAGCCTGATGGGTTCAAGATCAAGGGGAAGGAGAATCTTGTTTTGCAGACTAAAGAAGAGTTTATACGGACTGAAACAAGCTCAAAGGCAGTGGTACAAGAAGTTTTATTTCCTTCATGATTGATCAGGGTTATATCAGGACTGCTAAGACCATTGTGTCTTCATTAAACAGTCAAACCCCAGTGGTGAGTTCATTATGTTGCTACTTTATGTAGATGATATGCTGATTATTGGCAGGGATTTTCAAGCAGATCAAAGAACTGAAGATTGCATTGAGTAAGTCCTTCTCTATGAAAGACTTAGGACCCGCTAGCTAAATTATGGGTATGAGGATTATCAGATACAGGAAAAGCCAAAAATTGTGGTTATCACAAGAGAGATATAATTGAGAAGGTGTTAGAGAGATTCAACATGAGCAAAGCAAAAGCTGTCTGCTCTCCACTTGAGGTCACTTCAAACTGAGTTCAGCTCGGGGTCCAAAGAGTGAAGCAGACAAGGAAGATATGAAGAAAGTCCCATATGCTTCAGCAGTGGGAAGTCTTATGTATGCCATGGTGTGTACCAAGCCAGACATTGCTCATGTTGTAGGTGTGGTGAGCCGCTATATCTCAAATCCAGGCAAAGAGCATGGACAACAGTTTTAAAGGATTCTAGATATCTTAGGGGCACTTCCAGGTTATGTTTGCAAATTTGCGTGACAATAAAATTTATAGGGGTTTTTAGATGTGACTTGGCTGGTGATTTGGATTCTAGGAAATCCACTTTAGGTTATCGATTACTTTGCAGGGGGGGCAGTATCCCGGCAATCAAAATTACAGAAGTTGTTGCACTTTCCACTACTGGGTGAGTATATTGCGTAAAGAAGCCTGCAAGGAAGTCTGTGGATAAAAAGTTTTTAGAAGACTGGGTCCAGAGCGGAAGGCTAAAACTGTATGAAAGTCAGAGCCACTTAAAAATATATAGTTATCCTTTTGTAACCTAAGAGTGTAGGAGAGGGAAAACACACATGAGGAAAACCTAAAACAAACGGCGTGATTCCTAAGCCTGAAGGTTCTAGAGAGGGAAATCATTGTAATTGATCCACCGGCTTTTGGGTGTGATTGGTAATTCACTATGAGACAGTGAAGTGTGTAACCCATTTTTTTTTATAGTGAAAGTTTTAAAGTGCACGGTCCCATGGTTTTTTTTCCCAAATTGGGGTTTTTCCACGAAATCCTTGGTGTTAATTTTGTTCTAATTCCACTATTATTTTTAATTGCTTATTGTAATTGTAACGCAAGGCAAGGGAAGAGAACGGGAGCTTTTTTCTTAAACAAAACTTTTATAAACACTATATGATGTTATTAATTTATGAATGTACAACAAAACGTGAAAAATCATAAGAATTGCTTAAGGGAAAATTTGTGCCTATGATTGTGAAGTAAATTAAAAAATTGTTATTTACCAAAAATCTTTTAGTCCTATCAATGGCTTTTTTTTCACATTTTTTTAGAGTTCCTTGTTAAATCAACAAGTTATAGTTTTTTCTTTATTCATTATTTCTCTTGCTTATTTTGTTTGTGTGTTTTAATCTATGTTTGAGCGTGATTCTAACAAAGCAAATTTTTGTGTCAACTTTTTTTTGGAATTTTGTACTTAGAGCTAGGTTTTCTTTTAAAAGAATCCTAAGCAAAATGAATAAAGAACCCTAAAAGCATAAGAAGTGTCTTTCTTTAATAAAATTGCTAAGGGAATAGAAAATAGAAGTTAATTAAATGTTTCCTTGAAGACCAAGTAATTTTTTGAAACTTTCATAGAAATTTTTTGTAGTAGTAATGAATTTGCCCTAAAAAATAATCTAATGTCAGGGATGCTAAGTGTAAATCTTTTGAGCTTTAGTATAAAAGTATTTGTCTACCCTTTTCTCTGTGCCTACCCTATTTTAAAATTCTCTTTGGTAAGCTCTCTCTGAACCTAACCTTAAGAGGATTTGCTCGAATCTCTCCCAAAAGCCCTTAAATGGCACACTATCTTAATAGTATTTTAATTCCAAATCTCTCCTAAAATCCCTTAAAAGGACCACTATGTTAAATAATTTAATTCAAAATTTTGGTAAAGTTGAAATCTGAAAATTTTGGAATTATATAGATGAATTGCTATAAGGAACATTTGTTAATGTGTACTTGGAAATAATCCTAGAACAATAAAGATAGATCTTTTATTTTCATGTATGAAAATTCTAGGTGTTTTATTGAAATTTTCGGTTTAGGATAAAAGGAGGATTAGGGTTTGAATTAAAAGAGATACTAATGATATGAAAATCTAAATTTGTACTCAGTTAACTTGTGATTAGTTAATATTACCTATTTAAAGATTAAAATTTTTCATGAATTTGAAAAGGATAAGCGTTCTTTTTTTTTGAAGTCTCGTTGTTGAAAATTTAAACTTTCAAGCTCTAGATAGAAACCAAGGCAAGGATTAGTTGCTAAAGGACAAAAAGGGTGAAAATAAGATAAGAGCAATTAGCCTCTCCCAAGGCCGTCAACCGGACCCTTGCTTAGTTTACTAAGGTGCAAATTTTAGGCCTCGGGATGAATTTTACAGCCTATTGATTGCTTGGGCTTTAACATACCAAACCCCCCTTTTTTTTTTTTTTTTTTTTTTTTTTTTTTTTTTTTTTTTTTTTTTTTTTTTTTTTTTTTTTTTTTTTTTTTTTTTTTTTTTTTTTTTTTTTTTTTTTTTTTTTTTTTTTTTTTTTTTTTTTTTTTTTTTTTTTTTTTTTTTTTTTTTTTTTTTTTTTTTTTTTTTTTTTTTTTTTTTTTTTTTTTTTTTTTTTTTTTTTTTTTTTTTTTTTTTTTTTTTTTTTTTTTTTTTTTTTTTTTTTTTTTTTTTTTTTTTTTTTTTTTTTTTTTTTTTTTTATTTGAAAACCTGTAATTTGGTTTTTTCCTCCTGGCCATATATTGCAAAAGCATATTGGGTTTTTCAAGGCTCTTGAAAACACAAACTGCTGATAACACAACTAAAAACAAAAAGGCTTTTCTGATTTATATTTTAAAAAGCATTTTTTTGTTTTGAGTCATTCCCGACCCAATCAGATTGCGGTATGTCGAAAATTGCAGAACACGAATAACTTGCTTAGTTATGCCTATAGAATGTGTAGGCGGGGAAAAGGGAAATGCCTACATTTTTATCGCCACATGGTCCCAACAAGGGATATACAGATAAAGTTGAATGTTGAGTCATCTTCAGATCCATACGTTCCCTCGAATAGACACAAAATAAAGTCGTATAAAATTTTCATATTGTTAAAAATTATAGAGATTTTGAACCAGATAGAAGAGAGAGTCATTTTACAGAGGTTTAAAACATTTTTTCCAAAAAAAATAAAGATGTAGGTTTTCAAAAATACGTATTAAAAGATAAATTTTTTTTTCAAAATTATCATATGAATATTCAAGGAAAATTTTAAACTTTTATGTTATATTGTGTTGTTTTTGTTATTATAATCCTCGATTTGTATTTATAGGTAAACACTATATGTACATTATAGTAACATTTATCCTTTATTTAAATTTAAAAAAAAATATTTATAAAATGTATGTTTTATTTTTTCAATTATAAAAATCTTATAAGATTTAACGTTTTGCAAAATAAATAAGTGTGAAAGAATATGCAAAGTTCTTTTTATATATATATATATATTTCCTTTTTCTGGATTCCCCATTCCAGCATTATTATTATAATTAGAGTTCACTTCAAGGAAATTTCATCGGAAAACTGTATATTCCATCATTCGAAATTTGGGCCTTTGTTTTTTTGGTCGTATAAAAATTTAAAATATTCCCTTTTTTTATCGTATGACATTTAAGATTTTAGTCATTTTCATGCATACATAAAAGAAGATAAAAAAAGGTGCATGATAGAAAATTTTAAAAAATTTGGGCCCACACAAACTGAAAAAATATGCCCCCTTTTGTTTAGGCCTCCCATCGTCGAGTTCCCTTCTAACAAGGAATTGGATAACTAAAATAGGACAGCACGGGGATGAAAATGTCCACCTAAATTTATATTATTTTGATACATAAAAATCTATTCAATGTGGGGATTCAGAATGATAAAGCAACAAAAGGACTTTCAGATTTTTTGTAGTCCTCAACTCTATACGGGCCACATATTGCATATAAAACTAAAAAATTTAAAAATAAATTTCTTAGGGGACTTAAAAATAAAAATTTTTGAGCTTACCTTGGCTTTTTTTCTTCTTCTTCTTTTTTTCCCCTTTTCCTCATCCATGCATCCTTATTTTTTATCTGAAAAATAGAAATTTGGCCAACGAATTAGGATTATAAGCATTTTCGGGGGAAAATTAACGTATGAACGAAAACCCTTTAAAACCCCTACTTAATGAAAAATAATTGGGGAACTTGAAAATGAAAAATTTCCCGAAGAAACCAAATAAAATTTTATTTTTTTAAAAAAAAAAAAGACCCCTTCACATACATAATTTTTTTGATATTTGAAAAAAAATTTTAAAAAGAAAGGGGGCAATGGCTATTTTTGGGAAAAGAAAAAGTTTTCCAATGGTTCCTTCTTTTTTCTCCCAATAATCCCTCGAGCAGCTTCTAAAGCTATACATATAAAAAATTTTTAAAACCCATAGGCCGGGTTTAAAATTTTTAACGGGGGACAATGCCAGTAAACACCAAAAAATGAGAACATCAACATGGACTATAAGAGTGATTTGGGAATGGGGGAGGGAGCTATTCAGTTGGGCCCTTTTTTCTGCAGAAAAAATTTCCCGTGCTGGTAAACATCTGGGAGGGGTTACCCAGGATTTTTAACCCCGAGAGGGACAAAATGTCCAAAATTTTTTAAATTTTTAAATGGAATTAACATCTTTGTTTATAAAGAAAATTTTAAATTCCTGAAGTTTAAATTTTTTTAAAAAAATTTTTAAATTAAAGGGGAGCTACAAAAAACCCATCCCTCTTTATCAATCCCAATTTCATCTTCCCTGATAAACGAAACCCTGATACAAGTAGCAACTTTTGGAAAGGTCTTAAAATGACATCGGGTCCCTTTCAGTCGTTATAAAAGTCAAGGAAGGGTTTTACTACGCATTTTGATTTAACGTTTTAGAAAAACTATCTTTTGTCCAAATTAAAACCCGGGGGACTAATTCATATTGTTCTAACAAGAAATTTCATTTCATAAAAAATTCACATTTGGACGATTCCCAAAAGTCAATAATCCTTTGCCCAATACCATCGGTTTAAAATCTTTTTCTTTTTTTGCTTTAGAGCTTTCTTAAAAAATTAAAACTTCAACTATCTTATTTCAAAGTTTAACAAACATCCTATTGTTTAACTTCATCCCACTTGACATTAACTTAGTCACAAAATTTTCCTTTCCCCAATAATTCTACTAAGATAACATTTGGCTTAATGCACTAAATCATTTTTTTTAAGGGTTTTTGACTACGTCCCAAAAGGGAACATGTTAATGGATTTCAAAGTCAAACTTCCACTTGAACTTTAAAACACTTCCCTTTCCCCAATTTTTTATACACTAATCCTTTTAAATTTTGTGGAGACAACCAAAAGAGAGGACACCTAAAGCACACTACAATGTGGCCTTTTATCTTTTTTAACCTTTTCTTTCTTTCTTTTTTTTTTTTCCCCCCCTATAACACTTTTCAAAGTTGGGTGATTTTTTACTCTTCAATTTAAAAGCTTGAATAGTTAGATAAAACTATAAATTTAGACTTTTTGGGGGCATGAGTCAAAGGTATAATTTTTTATTCAAGGGCCCGGGAATCAGGTATGTTTACTTTTTAAAGTTTAAAAAGAAACACTTATTTTTTTCCTACACCACATAAAAATTAGGTGAGACGCGTGCAGGGTCCCTAGGGGGTAGCTTTTTAAGGGCAAAGTGGTTGGGCCCCTTATGTTTCCCTTTTGTAACATATGGACGAAGTGCCTCGTAAAGAAAGGGGAAAAGAGAGAAAAGGGGTTTTCTGAAAGAAAAAGCATCTAAAAGATAGAAAATGGGGTTTGAAGCCCCGTCTTTTCCCGTGAATGAAAAGCAATAAAAGAAGATGGGAAAAAGGAAATTTACATTCACTTTGCTCTTTCATGGGGCCCATGATATACCTACATCCCAACAAAAGAAGTTCTTTTATTGGTCAAATTTTAGTTTCTATTTTTTTTTTTTTTTTTACCTTTTCTTTTTTTCTTTCTTTTTTTCTGAAAAAAATAAACATATAGTGAGTTCTAATCTATGTATCTTTTTTTCTAAACCAAATGTTGTTGGTGAAACTAATCATACTTTGTGTATTCTTATTCAAAAAACTAATCATATAGTGAGTTCTAATCGTTTATTTTTCCAATAAACGATTATAATCAAAACCTTATAGTTATAAGATATTGTCGGTCTTTTGAAGGAATTATAGATATTCATGACTTTATTATGATAAACGGTGGTAGAAAACAATGGTAGTAGCCAATCTCCATTGGTTGAGTTAACAACTATGTAAAAATGCTTTCCTCTTGAAAATGGAAATCTCTTCCTCATTTTAAAGATATTTTCCAATATTGTTTACTACCACCATTGATCCATCACAAATAATCAATTACTATATTTGTCTTCCTCAATCACCTATCGCTTGAAAAAACACTAGCCACCACAATCTCTTATGATTACTAAAATAATATTTAACAATTTTAAAAATTATATTATAATACACTTCAAAAATAACAAAAAGAAAGGCCCTAAGCAAATCAAGCTAACCATGTAAAAAAATAATCTCCATAAATACTCCCATGTTGTAATGGATCAATTTATCTAGTTTTTCAACTATAATAACGCTTAGTTTTGTGCTTATACTTAAGTCAAAATAAGTCTCATCATATGTTAACTTATGCTTCTTAGGTCATTATAACATGTAGCTAAATTTTAGATCATTTTGTAATTAATGGCTTAAACTTTATTAGTGTCACATTTAGCATGCAATTGAATTTTCCAATAGAGATGCCACCAAGAGAACCATTATAGAATATGCGACCTACCGAACCCGTTAATTACTCTATAGGGTTTTAGAACGGGTTTGCTTATTGTTTCAAAACCTTCTAGGGTTACAGGTTAAGTTTTGAGTTTTGAATAAGACTCAATGAAAAACTCAACTCGATAAAAATGCTAGATAATAATATTTTTTGTCTAACTAAATAATTTTCGTTTCATTTTATACTCTCTATTTCTATATATTCTTTATTTGGTCACAATATTAGACATTCTATCAAAGTAAAAAACTCAAAGATTCGATTATGGGATCAATCAATGCATCATTATTTAAAAAATAAGTAGAAAATTTTATTTCATCTTAAGGGAAAAAAATTCATGAAAGCACCATTAAGGTAGATAATATATTATCATTATATTATTTGTAAATCATTTTTTTTCAAATAAATAATAATAATAATAATCTTACTATAATTAGTAGAAAAGTCAAGTTGAAACACGACACACTAACACTCTTTTAAATTAATAGCTATTCCTTGTAACAAGACATACTAACACTCTTTTAAATTAACAGCTATTCCTTGTAAAACTAATCATAATATATTTCACAATTAGAAATTCTATATAATCTCCGTAGAAAGTTTGAATAACTAAAAAGATCACAATACGTGCCTCTAACGTAAACTTTTTAAAAGATCATTTGTTATTATGGCAGATGGGATCGAATCAAGTCACGAGTTCAATCATATATCTTATAAGGATAGGTTTTAGGATGGATAAAGACCCTATAAAGTTTAAAAGGTAGTATCTAGGGAGCCCTGTAGGTTGCTGGGCTAAATTTAAGTTTTGCAAAACTTACCTCAAATTAGGCTTGGTGGCATTCCTATTGTCAAGTGTCAAATGCCACCATTATTATCTCTTGTTAGATGATATGGAATGCTAACTAATCTTTGTGCTTACATGTGTTGCCATTCTTTTGAAAACCCATAAAAGCCGACTCATTATTTATCTACTACACATATGTATATGTTTTAACTAGGGATGCAACCAAAATGAGTTTAGAATGGATTTTTAAAACCTAAAGCACTTCCATTATCGTGTTATGCATTCTAAAACCTGTCTCAAACACTAAGTAATAGGAATCAGATTCCCACAAGACCAATCACCAGGACCCAAGCTAAGGGCTTACAAAACCTAGTTTTGAGAATCATTCATGAGCAACCTAATCCTGAGGATGCTAACTTGATTTCTACCTTTTTATCATATAATTGTTGTACATTCCGATAAGTACATTTATCGATTCTACAAGGTGCCAAATCACCTACACTATTGAGTGAGTTAGGAACCTCATCAGGACTCATATCTAGTGACCTTGAAGAACCGGTGTGTTGAAGACTATTTTGATTTGTTATTTTCCTTAAACCATTTATTTTGTAAGCTTTTAGGACATTTTATTTGGTTGTATTTTGTGTTTTAGAACCGACCACCCTCTAGTGACATAGTTGTAATTTTTTAGTCATCTTAACCCTAAAGAAAGCAAGTATAAATACTTGCTTAAGTAGGGTTTAGAAGGAAAAAGAGTATACACATTTTTGCCGCCTAAATTTTCGTGAGAATTAGGGTTTATCTCAATTTTCATAAGACTCTTATCAATTTCTTCAAGGAATTATGGCGAGTAGCAATTAAAGGAATTGTGAGTCATATCATTTCCTTGGTTGTTTTCCTTTTCTATGCTAGTGTGTAATATCTAGTGTTGATTAGGATTGGTTCTTTTGGCTCTTAATTCATGTCAATTGTAGGATCCATTTGTATCATTATATTGCTTGCAATTTAGTGGAATTGGTTCCTCTATTGAATTATCATTGTGAAGTTTCAATTGCTAGTGGGATTGATAATTTGCGTGGAGACTTTACATAAGGATTCACGTCTTTTAGTAACCTTAATCATTGTAATTTCATTTGTTCTTGTATTGAGTGCTTAATCCAATTGAGTACTTCATTATTTGGTATTATGGTTAATTGATTTACTAATTGGATTCCAAAAGGGTTTAAGGTTCACGCCATATATTAGGAGGATTGATCCGAATTTGATTGAGTTGGTTTCATTGTTTATTTGTATATGCTTTTATCAAATTAAGGCATATCACTAAGGTATTACCCTATCAAGTAAATATCAAATTCAAGCGAATCAAATACCCAATTAAAGTCCACCTACTTGCATCCCTAGTTTTTATATATTTAGATTTTACATGGTATCACATAATAGCATGCCATATGGCATTTACATAGCATGTCGTGTTGTATGAAATATCAAACGATCTATACGTAATTATTAAATTAAAAATGATTTTTAAATAAAGGGAAAAAGCACCAAGAGTTCTAAAATCTAGAGAACTTTACCATGAACATTTTAGAATTTTCAATTGTTACAATCAAACTCCTAAAACTTTTTAAAATAAGGAAACGAGTCCTATACAATATTGAAATATCCTTAAAATATGATATAATTATTAATTGAGAGAAATGTACGTAGAAATACTCAAAGCATCTATTATTTTGATAAGAAGCATCTAAATATTTTGGAAAAGGATAATCTTAAAACATCTAGATATTTACAATTGGTACTAAATGTTTTCAAGAGCACATAAGCAAATCATAGAATGCCATCAAATATTCAATTGCCAATAACATGTATCCGTGATAACAACATTATATTAAATCAAATTAAATAAAATGAGAAGCGATAAATAATAATGATGATGATGATGATAAAGAATGGAATTCTAAGAAGTAAGAAGCCGCTTAGTGAGTGCCAATACTAAATTCAACTAGACTTAGGGAACCCACGCCCATAGAAGTGATGGAATCTGGCCTCCGGATCAAGAAGAGCAAGGATTGAAATTTGGGCAACACACCATCGGCCCCCTAAGGTTGCCCAAATGTAGCCCCAAGTTGAAAAGAGTCTGACGTTTTTCACCAACCACTATGAAAGAACCGTGCAACTTCCTCACTATGGTGGAATGGACGACCCAAGTTGCTATACAAAAAACTCCTAAAAAACACTTAATAATAATATTATATTATTTCTTTTTTTTAGGTAGTAACCACTCACCAACTTTAGTGAATTACCCCCCCCTTAAAGGTGATGGTATCTGGTGTTAGTGTCATGAGATGGAAGGTTCTTCCCTCCTAAAGCACACGTGCAATACTCGACCATCCCTTAATTGCATAGTTGTCTTATTTTGGATGTCAAGTCAGTTTTCTTATTCTTATCCTTTCAGAATTTGTTTTCAAGCTCATCTTTACTTTAAGAGTTCCCTATTGGCATAGTCATGATTCATCATGTGATTGAAATGAACAACTACCTCAACTAGTTTTGACCCTGTTGTGACCATTGTTAAGAAAACGGCATCAATTTCCAACTAGTTTGTTTACGGGATACTAATCCGTCTTTAGATAACTCAATCCTTAGCACAAACTATCATGTTGATGTCACTCACTACACTCTATGCTTAAATTGATCTCTCCATGCATGCTCTAACCTCTCGAACTGTGACACTTTTCCTCACCTAAATTCATGATGCTTTCATCATGAGACAAAATGCCTTGCCACAAATACACTCCTCAAGATTGCCAACCCTTCTTGACCCATTGTCAAACTCCATCTAAGCTCATCTACGATAGGACTTTGGACTTCTATAGGTTTCCTCTCACCTTTACCTCTTTCTTTGTCCTCTCAAATCTCCTCTTACTAAGTTGTCCAATGGTAGCGAGGCTCACACTCACTCTTTATGAAGACTTTAGACAGATCTTATTACAACAAAGCTCACAATACAGCTACTCTCTAGCAACGATATCCTCCCTCTAGTGGCTACTCATTTTCTTGAACTATTCTCACATGAGTCCTTTGACTCACAATACAATTGTCCTCTAACAACGATGTTCTTCCTTTAATGGCTACTCCAAACTCAACCCACATGAGCCCTTTGCCCAATAAGAACTATTCGCTTAAATGATACTCTAGATAGCATTTAGACAGCTTGATGTGGTTGGAACATTGACTCTGATACCATTAATCACGGACAAGAGGTTCTTCCCTCCTAAAAATATCTATATGACACTTAACCATCCCTTGATTTGCATAATTACTTATTTCTAGATATCGAGTTAGCTTTCTCATTTCTCTCCTTTCAAGATCTATTTCAAGCCCATCTTTTACTTCAAAGTTGCCCTTGACATAACCAAAATCCATCATGTGATTGAGAGGAACAAGTGCTTCAACTAGCTTTGGCCCATCGTAGCAATCATTAAAGAGCAATATCAACTCTCAACCAATTTATTCACAAAAGGTCAAACCCACCCTTAAAAAACCCAACCTCTTCAAACAAACTAAATTTATTGATACCACTTACTACACTTCATATCCAAGTTGATCCCTCCATGCTTGCTGCAAACTCTCGAAACATCACGGTTGGAACCCACAAGGTTTCCTTTTTTTTTTTTTTTCATTTTTGGTTCTTTTATTTCATCAATTTTCGTATAAATATATTATAATGAAGTGGCAAGCGTGACCTACTGTGGCTTCGAGGTTTTTTTTTTTTAATTTTAATAATAACGAGAAAGAACACGTTCTATACATCCATTGATTCAAAATGCAACATCACCTAATGGAAAAAGGAAAGGGAGCAACGGGAATTTAAAAAATTCAATTGAGTACTAAGTATGAATGTGTGCGTGACTAGAATTGTAACACTCTCAAACTCTTAACCAGTGTCAGTCAGGACATGGATATGAATACACGCAAGCAAGCATAGGAAGTATTTTGAAATCGAAAGGACAAAAACCAACAGGAATGCAAGTCATCTGCCAAGTGAACAAAGCATATTTAGGAAAATCGTGTAAATGATATTGCCCTCCTATTTCAAAACTATCTATTAGCAATGTAGCAAATTTTAAAGCAAAATGGCATATCCCTGAAATCAGGTGGCTGATAAATCAGTTCTCGGTTCCCTGTCATGAAGTCTCACCTTGCTATGCTTTAACCAAATCCGAATTACACAAATCTTATGTTAACTTGACGAATAATATCTGAAAAATCAAATTGGATTTCTCTTATATGATCCCTTTATGATAAAACTAAATCTGGTAGACGTGGACCTATAATCTTAATTGCGAATCATGTCATAGGCCTACGCCAATTCTACAGTCCTTTTCAAATGGGGAGCATAGATAAATGGATTGCTAATATTCCTACCGGATCTGCAATTGATTCTCACAACACCAAAAACTTAATCATTGTATTCTACATCCCCCCGAGTCTTCTGTATGGCGTACATTACCATAGGCTGAGAGCTCAAGAAGATCCATATCACGACCTACAATTCATAAAATAAATCGTTCTGATAAGATTTGAACAACTCTTAACCCAATCCTTGCAGTGATATTAAAGCAGCTTGCTGCAATGTTGGATGTTTAATATGCCGACAAAAGGCCTAGAAATTGGATTCTCATTTAGGTCTAGAAAATACCTGAGACGCGACAATAGGAGCTTCTCCTAATCAAATCAGCTCTAGATATATCTGTCTGATTTCCCTTGGACCGGTTCACTGTTGCCTGCAGAATATACATGAAAGTTGGGTTCTAATAATATGTAGCATCCATCACCAAGTCAATTTGAAAAGTTACTTCTTCCATGAATTAAACCACGGTACCAATAGAAAGCTAATGGAGGTAAAGAATCAGAACTATATTTATTTGCCACAAATAGTCTTTGTAAGTAAACATTTTCATAGCAACTAGCGGACTAGTCAGCTTTACTCTGAAATCCAGATACACCACAAGCAAACATGTAAGCAAACTAAGCCTAAAGCACATAAGGTAAATAAATGGCACTAGATTTGGACCTATAACAATTTGCTGCAAAGAGTCATTTTTAAGCTTAAGTACACATTTTTATAGCAACTAGCAGACGAATCAGCTTTACTCTGACAATCAAAATACACCACACGCAATAATGAGAGCATGCTAAGTTGAAAGAACAAAAGGTATACAAATAGCACAATTTGATTCATAGGATATTAGCAAATGAAGGTAAAATTTCAAAGTCCAAATAGGCACTTAAGGATCTTGCCAAAATAATTTAATTTAAAAAAAAAAAGAAAAAGAAAGAAAATCCAAGAGAAACTTTTTCAAGATCAGTCTTATCTCAAACTCAAAGCCATGAATTTAAACTGACAAACTAACAAAAGATTTTGAATTTTTACTGCCCAAAGCCACAGGTCAAAGCTAAGTTTAATGATAGCAGGCTGTGAGTGCTTAAGATGCTTGAAATTAACTCCTCTGACCACAGCTCTATTACTTGTATCTAGACCCGATAATGCGGGCCAAATGGGCCGGCCCGCAGGTCGTCGCGGGTTGGCCTGCAGTGGCCCGCAAGTCTGGCGGGTCAAGAAAGTCAGCCCACCCCATCCCACGGGCCAATGTGGGCTGGCCCGTGAAGACCCGCAAATTTTTTTTTAAGAGGGTTTCTCTCTTAAACCCTATTGCATGGTAAGTGTTTGTTGAATTGCCGCAATGGCTTTCTCCACCATGTATTTCATTGTATGATTTCTCTTGATTGTTCTCCTTTATTTCTCCTACAAGGCTGCAACTTGAGAGTTACTCTTCATGATACAGGAACTCACTGAATATCCTATGCATCCACATTCATGACATAAAGTTTTAATTCCGTCATATTGAGTTTAATAAAAATGATCATCAAGCACAATAGTATGGACTGAAAGCAACACCCAAAAGCAACACCACACACACCGTGGGCGTGGGGTGTGGCCGTGTGGGCTGCTGTGTGCCGTGCGCGTGTCTGTCCTGTGTCCTATCGAGGTCGAGCTGCGGAGAGCGAACTGCGAAGGAGAAGGTGCGGTGCGCCGGTGCCGACTGTATCAAGTGCGAGGTGTAATTGTGGAGCGGAGTCCTCTTGTGATTGTGAACCAGTCGTCGCCAAACCATGGAGCGGTTAAGAGACAAGATGTCTAGTTGGCGTCTTCTTGATCAAGCTAGTTATGATAGCAGACGAGAGGCTAGTGAAGCTAATGGAGTGGCCAGACCAGATGAGGTTGCTTCAGATTGTGATTTGTGATGCCATCCAGGTCAGGCGTCCTCGTCTAGTACAGCAGGAGGCACAGCACAAGTTTTTTTTTTTTTTCCAGCGGGTTGGCCTGCCACCTGCGGGAACGGCGTCGTCAGTCGTCTCGTCATGTCCCCAAGTCGTCCTCATCACTCGTCCGCCTCGTCAATCGTCTCGTCATGTCCCCACGAGTCGTCCATGTCAGTCGTCGCGTCACAAGCTGCGTTTTCCGGCGGGTTGGCCGCCGCCAACTGGAATTGCCCGCCCCGCCCCGCCCCGCGGGTCAAGCGGGCGCGGGCCAAAATGGCCCGCACCTCTACGGGTCAAATTTTTTTTGCCCGCCCCGCATATTTTTGCGGGCAGGGCGGGTCAACCCACGACCCCCCCGCAATTACCACCCCTACTTGTATCCAGTACACATATGAATCCAGTATGTCATTTAGGAAAAGCAAACAATATGAAGACTCAAAGGAAGAGGATCCATACATTAGACAAGGGTACATACATAGGCAACAAGATAACAGCCTAATGTGCAAGTGTTCTTCCTTTCGGGTAATTACTACGAATACAGGCTCAAAAATGCAATTAGCAAAATAAAGAGAATATATGGGTGCACCAAAAATTAAATTTGAAAATGCCAGCATAAGTCAATTCATGAGATATAATGTCAACCCATGTGTACATATGCCCTTAAATATCGTGAGTTTCATTTTACTTTAAAAAACAAGAAAATTTATCCATCTAACTAGTACATGAACCATAACTAGCAAATTTATGCACCTTAGCATTTGAACATTAAGCTGTCTTTTTTAAAAAAAAAATTAAAAATATTGTGTGTACAACAACCTAGAATTGCAGCATCATTATTTGGGTTTACTTTTATTCTAACTAGCTCCACCATCTACAACACCAGATCAGCCACATAAACAGAATCTCTTATGCTTCCCATTGCATTAAAAATGACCTTCAAAAGCACTCATCCTCCAGCTGCTACCATGATGTCTATAAGAGCTCTTATATTCAAACAACTCGTCCAAGCAAACATGATCTCTTGGATGTATTGATCCAATGAATCAACTCCACAAAGAAATGAACAATAACACTCATTCTTTATTTGCTACCTTGAGTCAATATCCTAGGGTATCACTTGCCTTCAATTTATTATTTTTTTTTATAATTGAGATTTTATTGATCTAAAAAGTATACAATAGTCCTAAGACAGATGATTTACAACAGGGAAGCTATATGTAAAATATACAAGTGAAATGATTGCCCAATATTACAAGGATTTAGCATAAGCTCTAATCTGGTTTACAATAGAACCCACTTGGGAAGACTACCCCCTAGCCTAACTTTGTCATGCACTCTCCATATGCAGTAAACCGCAGCAGCAAGTGTACCCTCCACTTCTGTAAGGATGGAGATGAAGAGTTTGCAGTTGCTATTAACAAATCTGTGGCGCCATGCCGGTTTCTAAAGGAAGTTAGGTAGTGGAGTTGGTCGCAAAGCAAACCCCAAATGCAAGATGTATAGGGACAAAGTGAAGAATAGATGGGGGTGATCCTCTACTTCTTGTTGACATAGGAAGCAAATTGCGAATGGTGTGATTCCCCAAGTTACCAGTTTGTCTAAGGTAGATAGTTTGCCAAACCAAACTAGCCATAATATGGAGTGCCTAGGGAAAGAAGACTTGTTCCAAACTACTTTGTGCCCAAAGGGATTGTGGAACTCTACAGGTTTAGAAGGTTATAGCCACTTTTGATTGTGTATTCTCCTGAGTTTGTGTAGATCCAATAGAGCCGGTCTGGTAGCGAGGCATTAGGTTTGAGTGATGGTGTGATGTGGATGTTTGACCAAAATGGTTTTCTAGAAGGGACCATGCGTTCTCTTTCCATTAAGGAACATAATTTGGTAGTTGGGGGTAAACCTATGCTTCTCATCTCACGAGCACTATATATTGTGTCCAATGGCCCTATTGGTAACCAAAAATCAGCCCATAATGAAATTGCTACTCTATCATTAGGCTTCCGATTGAAAGCTGTTGCGCACTGCATTCCTTAGCTTTAAGAGTTTCCTCCACATCCAGCAGCGTCTTTGTTGCCCAGAAGCTGTTCCTTTTTAGTAAGGTGGAATGCACCCATTCTGGCCATAGACTCTTGGGCCATCCTTACATAGATGCCAAATGTGCTTAATTTGAACAACCTTGCTCCATATGTGTAACTTTAGTATCCCTAGACCCCCGCAATTCAAGGGCTTGCATATGTCATCCCAACGAACCTTAGCCTTAGAGAAGGTATTTGGCCTTCCACTCCATAGGAAATTCCTTAACAACTGATCTATCCTTCTCATAATTGCTTTAGGCAGCAAAAAGATTAAGCTCTAGAAAGTTTGCATAGAGAACAAGACTGATTTGATTAATTGTAATCTCCCGGCACAGGATAAAAATTTTGAGGTCCAGGAGTTGACACGAGACATAATTCTTTCTAGGAGAGCATCACAATCGGTTTTCTTGAGTTTAGTGAAGAGTAGAGGGACTCCCAAATAACGCACTAGTAAGTGGCCTTCTTGGAATTGTGTGGAGAGAAGGATCACTTCTTTATCACTCGGAGGGACGTGGGAAAAGAAAATACTACTCTTGCAGCTGTTGGCTTTTAGACCTAAGAGTAGGTGAAAGTGTTGTGATGTATCTTGGATCAGTGACACAGATTTAGCATCTCCTTTTGAAAAGATAAGTAAGTCATCTATAAAACACAAATGGGTTAGCCTTTCATTATGGCATCTCTAGTGAAGAGCAAACTAAGGATGAGAGGTAGTCTCCTCAGTAGAGTGGAGAGGGCTTCCATACCTAATACAAACAGATAGGGGGGTATTGATCTCCCTGTCTAAGCTCACAATTACTTGCAAAGTAACCCGCTAATTCTCCATTGATGTTTATAGAGAATTTTGGGGTAAAAATGCATTGCACAATGAATTGTGCATATGTGGGGGGAAATTTCATTGCTCTGAGTGTCTCTAATATGAAGTCCCAACTTATAGTGTCATAAAAATTTCTGCAAATCCACCTCCAATGTGCATCTTGGTGCTCCTCTTTGCGTATGATAGCCAGCTAGCAGTTCTTGGGCTATAAATATGTTATCAATGATTTCCTCCTAGGAACGAAAGTTGCTTGCTCTCTTCCTACCAACAAAGGTAGGACCTTCTTGATGCGTGCTGCGATGACTTAGATATGGCCTTGTAAAGGACATTGCAGCATGCAATAAGACAAAATTGTCCTAGCGTGAAGGGGTTAGCTACCTTCGGACTAGGGATATAACTGTGGCGTTTACTTCCCTTAACAAGTGCCTGATGTAAGGAATTCTGAAGTTGTTGCAATCCATGTCGTCTCCCATAATCTCCCAAGCTTCTTTGAAGAATTTTCCAGAGTAACCATCTGGACCCAGTGCTTACCATTGGCTGCGAGAGGAATCCTCATTTAATCTCATCTTTGGTGAATGGAGCATTTAGGTCCTCTTGCTGTTGCTCACTTAGTTTCCAAGTTACTGATTTCCTCAAGATTCAATAGGCTCAACGGGTGGCGTAGAGCTGTTTGTTCCAGCCTAACTTGCAATTCATGGTGATTCTTAATAAACTTGGATTCACAGATTGTTCTAGAAAACTGAAAGAATGAATACTTGAGCTCCAAGCTTCAGAAATGAATTCCAAGAGCTACTACTCTCCACCTTGGTTTTGCTTTTGTTTGTCAAAAATATCTACCCTCTTATTGGCTTGGCTTTCAACTATTTATACTACTTTTTCCTAACTAACTTCCTTCAACTGGTTACATATGTCAAAATACAAATACTAAAACACAACATATAACACCCACAATACAACACACCCCATACAGCACAGCACAAAACAAATACACAATGTACTCCACAAAGAAACACATGCCTAGTATCATATGGCTAGAAATTATATACAGATCACCACTAACACTCTATACCTCATACATACTAACTAAACTGCCCTTTATCTCTCCGCTTATACAGATAGTGAATAGAATGAGACACCCTTGGGATTGTATCAATGCCAAAGACATTTATCAACCCAAGTAGCGTCAAATGTGGACTGCCCTTCCCATTGCACTAACACTCGTGGAATTTCTTCACCATTCTCAACCAAAAATCGATGTCTCAATATTTAAAAAGGTTGCTGCAGCTGCTGAACCTCAGAACCATCCTTAGCCACATGAAAATCATCAAGCAAGTCAATAGATGTGGAAACTGTGCCTAAAGGCTTTTTAAAGCAAGGAAACATGAAAAACCCGATGTGCCTATGCACTTTGGAGGAAGTCTGAGTTTATAGGCTACAGTTCCCACCTGTTCAATATTAGGAAGGCCTACAATATCAAAGTGACAACTTGACACCAGCAGAAATAGGAATATGTTTCTGCAATGCTGGCTAGAGATGCAAAAATACCCAATCATCCACATTATACTCCACATTTTGTCTATGTTTATTAGCTTGCACACAATTGGTGAGTTGTGCTTTTGCTATAATAGCTTGAAGTTGCTGAAGAATTGTATTTCTTTCCCTTAAAGCTGACAACACGCAATTTCCCCAACAACAAAAGAGGGAACGGATGGAGGAGGTCACCCATAGACGATCTCAAAAGGAGTAAGCTAGGGTGATGAATGATGTGACATATTGTAAGAATATTCAGCTCAAGAAAGCCATGAAGACCAATTTTAGTTGCTCACTACAAAACACCGTAGATAACATTCCAAACTGCTATGGAGTACCTCCATTTGCCCGTCTTTTCCAGATAAGTGGTACTAAAATGCAACTTAATGCCTTGACTTGAAACAAATGACACCAAAATGTGCTCACAAAGATAGGATCTCGATCACTAACAAAAGTACGGGGAATACAATGTAAACGCGCACCTCTTCGAAAAC
>JBBMOL010000217.1:0-19124 GCA_037954665.1 Laguncularia racemosa | reverse complement strand
TTTTTGCCAACAAATATTTGTTAGTATTAGATTTAGTTTTAGGTTAAGATTGTAAAATACACAATAGACAAGAAAAGTAACAAGAAATCAAAGAATATAAACACAAATGTTATGCTAAAAACCTAAACTTAAAGGGGGTAAAAAACCACAAGCATGACTAAATAGATCCACTAGTGTAAACAACAATAGTACAATAAGATCATCTAATAACCATAGAATACTAATTTCCTCCGATCAACTTTCTAGGATCTTTTACTCTTTCTTAAACGGCCAAATATGTTTAATAGCTTATATACAGTATATACAAAACTCCAAACCCTAATAAATAAAATAGGAAAATAAGCACTAAAAAAACAATAAAATAGGACATTGCCAAGACTGATGTGAACCCTAGATATATTAAATCTAGAACCCAACAATCGAATTGAATCGAATATCCAAGGACCGTCTCGAACAAGCAATTGAACGGAACTAGACCCCAATCACACCTGTTGATTGAAACCTACGTTATCTAGGCAATTTCTCCAAGCATTAGATTGAAGAAAATTCAAGGAGTTGTTCACAAAGAACAAAAGAGAGAGAACTCTCAATAATTTTATCAAAATTCATATATCCAAAATAATCCCCTTTCTCTGTTTTATATACAATCTCAAGGTGTCACAAAATAAAAATATGACCTAAAACAAATCTTAACCGTCGGATTTGCGTAATATAAGAAAGGACGGTTCAAAGTCTGGCAGCGTAATTCCTAGGCCGGCTTAAGGCCAGTTAAAGGCCAGCGGCTTAAATTGTAGGCCGGCTCAAGGCCAGTTAAAGGCCGACGGCGTAAATTCTAGGCCGGCTCAAGCAGTGGCCCGGGAAATTAGCCGTAAGCGTACCTTGTTCCACCAATTCTCCTATTCTAAAGCTTCTAAATCCGAGTAGCTTGAACAAACATCTTGATATAGAGTGTTGATAAACTTGTGGTGCTCCTTAAGAATTTCTTGAACAGCTTCCCTCTCATGAATCTCTCGGATCAATCCGTTCAATGCTTCCTTGACCCGTTTGGCTTCGAGCTCTAGTCATCGGTCCCCCCATATCATATAATGGGTCATTAAACTTTAGCTCTTGATCCTTTGATGCTAGCTAATTCCCATCATTCCCTCCGTCATCGAAAAGATTCATCCTCGAATCACCTGCATCATATAGAGAAAGATCAGAAACATTAAAAGTTGCACTTACATTACCATAGTGACTTGGTAAATCAATTTTGTAAGCGTTATCATTGATGCGCTCCAACACTCGGAAAGGTCCATCTCCCCTAGGGTGCAACTTAGATTTTCGTTGTTCAGCAAATCTCTCCTTTCTCAAATGCACCCACACCTAATCTCCTGGATGAAAGACAGTTTTCACTCAACCCTTATTGGCTTGTCGAGCATAATGCTCATTCTTCTTCTCAATGTTAGCCCAAACCTGTGTATGCAATTCCCTAACAAATATACTTTTTGCCATTTGAATCAAGGTAACCCAAACAAAAAATCCATAAAATTCAGTCCAGGTTATTAGGACGGGAAGGGAATGTATTCTCCATGTGGCATTACTCGGGTTTTAGCCTATCACATCAATCCCTTTGTCACACATTTTTTTGCCATCACTTCTTTTTTGGGGCTAAAAAAAAAATGTTCATGTAAAATACCAATTTTTTTTAACACCAAAATGTCCCATTAAACCACCCCCGTAGGTCTCCCTCACAATAGTTCACGCACTGAATTTTTAGGCACAAACAGCCATCTTTCTTAAATAAATACCATCATACTTATAAAAATCGCATATCCAGTCTCATTACAAGTAGCCCAAATTTTGGCCAAAATCAACTCAGATGCAACAATTTCTTAATGATTCAATCTAAGCAATTTATACAGAGAAGTTAGGAGTTTGTACCTCTAAAAGGGCACAGCCACCACATTCTCTTTTTCCCCTTGCTTATATTTAATTACATAGGGAAATGTTTCAATAAACTCAAAACCACTTTGCATCCTCTTGTTAACTTACCTTGGTTTTCAGAAACTTGGGCCTCGGATCGAATGAAGGTAAATTTTTGGGCCATAGTAATGTTCCATCTGTAAGGTCCCCCAGAGCATCAGCTCCTTGTCATATACCGTTAGTTCAATGCCACCACTGAGTTTTCGTAAAGTAAGCGATCGGTTTGGGGAAACCTGCATCAAAACACCACCAATGCCTTTCCCAAACATCGCATTTATCTCAAAAACCTTCTCAAAATTAGGAAAACAAGTAAGGTGCTTAGTCCAAATTACCTTTTAGAGCGTTAAAGGACTTCTCACGTTCTTCATCCCCGAATTTAGAATTCTTCGGGCAAATCGTTTAAAGGAGCAGCTATAAACTAAAGTCCCTAACAAATCGCTGTAAAAACTTCTATCTATGAAAGCTTTGACCCCACTTGCATTCCCCGGTTTGGGGCCCCTTTCCCCAATCGCTTTCACCTTCTCCTCATCAACAGCAACCCATTAGCACCTACAATAAACCCCAAAAAATACCCACAATTTCCAGCAAAAAGTACATTTTTTAAAAATTTCATACAACTTTTTTTCTCTCAAAACATAAAGACACTTGTAAATGCCTAACATGCTCATCAAAGTCTTGGGGTGTAAACAAGATGTCATCAAAATACACAACAACAAATTTCCCAATAAAAGCACGAAAAACATGATTCATTAACCATAAATGTGCTAGGGGCGTTTATTAAAACCCAAAGGGATTCCCTCCACTCTAGAGACCCCATTTAGTTTTTAAAACATTTTCCATTTGTCCCCCCCCTTTCTTCAAAACTGGTAATGGCCATCCTTAAGTCAATTTTAGAAAAAAGACAACACCATGCAATTCATCAAGCATATCATCAATCTAGGATGGGATGTCTGTACTTAACTGTGTCTTATTGATTCTCACAGTCACACAATTCCCATGTTTCCATCCTTCTTTGGGAAACCCAAAAAGACCGAACCGAACATGGACGAACTCTCTCTACGACACCTTTCCCACCAGGGGATCAATTGTCGCTGGATCTCTTTGGTTTCCTTTGGGTTTCCCCGTATTGGGCCCATTTGGAATTGAAGCACCTGAAAGGGAAAACAAATTGGGGTTCAATGCCTTTTTTTAGAGCAAACCCCTTAGCACCCCCTTCGGAAAAAATCCTTTTCCTCAAAAAAAGACTAACCACACTTGGGAAAATAGTTAAGGTCATTTGTAGAAAAATACACATCCTTGTACATAATACAAGTAACTGTTGTCTTGCCACTAAGCACTCTTTTCCACTTTTTTTTTGCCTCTCCACTCATGTGTTTGATTCCCCTATCTCTTTGCTCACCAATGTTTGCTTTTCTCCCTGCCATTCCACTATTTCTTTCTTTTTTCCGTTTTTCTTCTCGCACACTCAGGTTTTTCCTCTAAATTTTTCTTGCTATCCTCTCTTTTATCCGCACTAGCCCCCATGTTTCTGGGGAGTTTAAAAACACATTCCTCTTGTTAGAACAAAAAGTATTATTCTTGTACCCATCATACTTTACCCTTCTGTCAAACTGCCATGGTCGACCCAACAAAATGTGACAAGCCTGCATGGGGACTACATCACACATCACCTCATCGCGATAATTCCCAATAGAAAAAGAAATAAGCACCTGTTTAGTCACTTTCACTTCCCCACATTCATTCAACCACTGCAATCTGTAGGATCGTGATGCTTCAAAGTTTTCAGCTTCAACTTCTCAACCAATAATGTACTAACAGCATTAGTGCAGCTACCACTATCAATGATTAAGCTACATACCTTGTTTAGAACATAACATTGGGTATGGAAAACATGCTCCGCTGCACCTCATCACCTTCCTCCTTAGGCTGAGTACTAAGAACCCGCCTAGTAACAAGCAATTCCCCTTTCACAGGTCCTTCAACATCCACATCACTGCAGTCCTCCAATGAAGGCATGTTATCATCACTAGAGCTAACACTCTCTACATCGCCATCATCCCGAACGATCATGACTCTCTAATTGGGACACTGAGATGCTATATGCCCGAAACCCTGACACCTAAAACATTTGATCTTACGAGTTCTAGTAAATTGGTTTAGCGTCAGTCTTACCTTTAAAAGAAGTGATAGGGCTCTTGGCCTTGACATCCTCCTTCGGTTTTGGATCAGTGGTGTTCTTCTTCCAGTTTGACTTCCATGAAGAGTTAGAAGTCATACCAAATTTAGAACTCCCTTTAGATTTCAGTTGCTTCTCAACTTTGATTGCTTTATGCAACAACTCCTCAATGTCTACAAAATGTTATAGATCAACTATATCACCGATCTCCGATTCAGCCCATTAATGAACCTAGCCATAGTAGCTTCATCATCCTCCTCTACCCTAACCCTGATCATGGCTATCTCCATCTCCTAATAATAATCCTCCACATTCTGGACCCCTGCGTCAACCCCTGTAACTTCCTATGCAAATCCCTATAATAGTGATTAGGAATAAATCTCTTTTGCATGATTGTTTTCATTTCATACCATGTGCTGACAGGCCTCTCTCCATAACGTCGCCTATTTCGCACTAATTGATCCCACCATACACTCGCATAATCAATAAACTCGATTGCTGCTAGTTTAATCTTTTTCTCCTCTGTGTAGTTATGGCACTCAAATATATGATCAACCTTTCGCTCCCATTCCAAGTAAAGCTCTGGGTCATTCTTCCTTGGAAGAAAGGTATTTTCATTTTAATGCTTCCCACATTACCATCTCTCCTCTGAGTGTTCCCCCTTTCCCTCATGTAACTATACTCCCCTGAATCAGTATCCTCTCCATCTATCCTTACTCCTCCTTTTGGACCCCTCTCCTTCTTCTCCCCTCTAGAATTACTACTCATTGGTTCCTTACTCTGTTTTATCACATCAATCCTCTCATGGATTTGCTCCATCTCCGCTCTCAACATCTTTTTCATCTCACCTAGCAAGGCCTCAAACATCAACTTATTAGCTCCTTCTCCTTTCTCTCCACTAATTGGAGTTTGATTAGACATTTTGCTGCAACAAAAGAGTTAGTAATAAACAAAATATAAGCCTCACAATTCACTCCCTCACCTGTTTACACTCACAAGAGTAAAGTCACTCGTGTTTTCACTCAATGTAAGATGTTCCTCTCACTCACTCTTTTATGTTCTTTATTTAGAACTCACTTAATAATTTCCTCCAAATAATTGCTAAGGGAACTTAACCTATCAAACAAGTGATTCCAAAACAATAGTAAATGAAAGAAACAATAACAAGAACAATGACAAGGATTAGAACATGATGAATAGTAACAAGACGAGGTCAAGATGATAAGCAACAAAACTAGTATTCCAAAAGAATTTCTGGTTTCCTTTTTTTTTTTTTTAAACGAATTTCTGGTTTCCTTTCTTTTTTTTTTTTATATCCTCAAGAACAATTGAGTCACAACCGAATCAGCAAGGACAAATAAAGATTCACCTACGCAAGAATTTGACAGGAATTCACAAGTCAATATGTGTGTATGTTAACTAAGCAAA
The DNA here is from genome assembly GCA_037954665.1 of Laguncularia racemosa. Classification (NCBI taxonomy): domain Eukaryota; kingdom Viridiplantae; phylum Streptophyta; class Magnoliopsida; order Myrtales; family Combretaceae; genus Laguncularia; species Laguncularia racemosa. The sequence continues at coordinate 13,558 of JBBMOL010000217.1, read as the reverse complement.
ATCCCATGGCAATGAGATTCCAAAGGACAGCAAGATAAATCAAGGGAAAAGCATTCCACGCAAGAAACGTTCCTCGCAAGAATTCTAGACGAACAGAAATTATACGCTAGGAATTCTGGACGAACAAAAAAAAAAAAAAAAAAAAAACATTCACCTACGCAAGAATTGGACAGCAAATTCGGTCCAATTGGTGAAGCCCTTACTTGTACGTGGCAATGATTTCCAGGGACACAGCGAAGACAATTCAAAAGTCTGGCCGAACAGGAAAAAAACAATTCCACGCAAGAAGAAAAAGAAAGAACTTGACAGAATCAAACCCACAAATTGGACAATCAATACAGCTTCAAGGAATTTGAAAAAAAAAAAAGGACTCTCACGGAATGTTGAACCCAAGAATTCAGCAGCCGACAATACAGATATATTTTGAATTACGAATTTAAAAGAACGAAAACAAAAGACAATTAATCGACACAAAACAATTAAGATAAAGGATATAGATTTACTTGGTTTAAGAATCCGAAGCTCTGATACCAAATGATGTGAACCCTAGATATATTAAATCTAGAACCCAACAATCGAATTGAATCGAATATTCAAGGACCGTCTCGAACAAGCAATTGAACGGAACTAGACCCCAATCACACCTGTTGATTGAAACCTACGTTATCTAGGCGATTTCTCCAAGCATTAGATTGAAGAAAATTCAAGGAGTTGTTCACAAAGAACAAAAGAGAGAGAACTCTCAATAATTTTTTTCAAAATTCATATATCCAAAATAATCCCCTTTCTCTGTTTTATATACAATCTCAAGGTGTCATAAAAAAAAAAATATGACCTAAAACAAATCTTAACCATAGGATTTGCGTAATATAAGAAAGGACGGTTCAAAGTCTGGCAACGTAATTCCTAGGCCGGCTCAAGGCCGGTTAAAGGCTGGCGGCTTAAATTGTAGGCTGGCTCAAGGCCGGTTAAAGGCCGGCGGCGTAAATTCTAGGCCGGCTCAAGGCCGGCGGCGTAACTCCTTGTTCCACCAATTCTCCTATTCTGAAGCTTATAAATCCGAGTAGCTTGAATGGACATCTTGATATAGAGTGTTGATAAACTTGTGGTGCTCCTTAGGACTTTCTTGAACAGCTTCCCTCTCATGAATCTCTCGGATCAATCCGTTCAATGCTTCCTTGATCCGTTTGGCTCGAGCTCTAGCCATTGGTCCCTCCATATCATATAATGGGTCATTAAACTTTAACTCTTGATCCTTTGATGCTAGTTGATTCCCATCAAAGACACCACGTATTGTCCCAACCAACAAGGGATAAAACCCATCATTTATCTTATCTTTTTTTTTTTTTATGCTCTTTCGAAGCGGAATTTCATGTGAACGCAAGGTACAAATTTCAACATGCTTATACATCTTATCATGAAAACTAAACTTTTCATAAATGAACGGTGTTATTGATTTTTGCTATTCATTGATATAGAAAAGGCCTTTTGTGGATCCTCAACCATTACCATAATAAGCTTTTCCCAAGAAAAACTTCCACAAACTCAATAATCACACTGAAGAACAACTAAAATTTACGTTTGTAAAGGCGTTCTTAACAGTGATGATTTTAAGAGGTTCAATAACATTTAATAGCCCTTCTATTCGCTTGGCTTATGTGTCCGTAATCTAATTTTACATGAAAACATTTAGAACAATTAAAGCTTAGGTGATAGAAACATTTTTACTAATAATTTCTAATGATCATTAGTTTTAATCTTTGATGTACGCATTAGAAATTTGAAAATATCATGGATAGGCATAAAGTAGATTGATATTAAAACAACCACATTTAGATCATATCTTGAAATTATTTCTAAACATGAAATCAATAGAGGGAGCAAGATAACTGGTAAACGAACAAAAAGGAAGTATTTTGGGTTCGGCCAAATACTGTGTAGAATCTCGGAGCTTTTCTGTCATCTCAAGACTTCCTCTTTCCATTCAGTGCTTCACTTATTGAGTTATGTACAAGACATGCAAAAAAAGAAGAAACCAAAATACCTTAAAAAAAAAAAAGTACATCCTACTCGTAATGTTACAACAAGACCAAAATTAGTTTCCCTCAAAGCGATTCTTTAGTATGCACTCTTAAGCTTTCCTTTGAACACTACAACTTCCCACACTTCGGCCTTTCAATCTAAGATCTTCTAGTTTGGTTTGCTTCATCCAATCGGTCTTACATGAGCCTTCTACACCACAAACAATTTCAATTGCTCTCACGGAAGCTGATCGATCTAGATAATGCCGCAGGGTTAGCACACAACGCGCGAGGGGTTTCGGGTACACGATCTTTTCCGTCTCCTTGCGGTTGGAAGGCCTTAAACAGTCCTCCTTTGCTGAGGGAATCATTTTTAATCCCTAATGTTTTCCCATATAGAACTTTTTGCAGCTTCTCTAGGATCATCGATGCGTAGGGTTTTTGGGACCAATACACATCCATTCTTCTGTTTCGGGGGCTCTCCTTCTGCTGAATTATCAGTTTCAAGTGCGTTGCTGTCTCTTGAATGCTTTCCTAGGGTAGGAGAATTGGGATCAGAAGTCAGAGGCTTAGGGCTTGGAGACGATGACTGAGACAACATCCACGGGATGTTCCAGGCTCCAGGGATACCGTAAGTCCAAAATGCTGCAGGATAAAATGGCATTGGCATTCCTGGAGGGCAAAATGGTGGTGGAGGAATCCCGGGGTTACTGGTATAAGGCCAAGAAACGCCAGGGAGGCAGGGAATTTGAGGATGAAGTCCATTGACATTCTTCATCACTTGTTCTTGAGGGAAATTTCTGCTTCCACTATCGGTTGAATCCGTGCCCGTGACCGTTGATCTGCTTGAGCAATCATCTCCATTTCCAGCACTTGTGCAAGGAAGTTGAACAGCTTGCCGTTCTGAGTTATGGAAACCGTTTCGGGTACCATTTGGTGCTTTCTTCTCAGCAAGATTTAGCACAGAAGCCACAGAGTCTGGCATAGGTGAATCTAGACCAAATGTAAGGACTGTTCCGTTGCTTTTGAAGTTTGGGATGTGCGTTCCATTTGGTACATCGATACGAGCTGCCTGGAGAGCCTCAGAGATTGTGATGTGACGATAACGAGAGGCTGCATTCTTGTTCTTCCGACGCCCAGCTCCCACGGCACGTTCCTCATGGTGCCACCTGCCGTCCAATATCTTTGGCAGGCTTTGCAGAAATGTCTAGGCTGGTTGACATTGTAATTGTTGTAATAACAGAATTTGGTGTCCATGCTGTTGCATCGGGGACACGGAAGTATCTTGTCCGGTTTCTTCAGTGTTTTCTTGGGAATTAGGTGTATCACCATGTTCTTTCACCGTCTTGGAGGCTTTTGTATGCGTGTTTTCCTCATCAATAGATGTTGTCTTAGGGTTTACAGACTCCAGAGAAGTTTCCTTGTTGGAAGCCTCCTGTGAATCATCTTCTTGCTGCTGCTGCATACTCTCAGTAGCTACTTCAGCTGAAGGATCCTTATTCTGGACATACCATTAAACAATTAAGGATGTCTTAGTTGCATACACAAATTTCACTGGACATAATTGGTTAGCTATTCACTAGAAATATATAAAATAGTCAACATAACAAACAGAATCTGGAAATCACAAAGCATTTTTCTACATGCTTTGTCCAATTAGCATGATGTGAACATGTAGAAAGTTCTGGAGCTACATAATATGGAAAATTTGTAAGAGCTTTTCCTTTTACTTGGTCCAAAATAGACGAAGGGAACATTTTAGAAAGTTCTGGAACTAATTATTTAATACAGAGGACGTTTCTCAATTTAGATATCTTCAAGGGCTAATGGTCATGAAAGTCTATGATACAGTTTTCAAGAAATACAATAAAACCAAATAAAAGACTACATCCTAAAGCCAAAATACAGTTAAGGTGTCGGAATCCAAGATAATTTTTTTTTTTTTCAAAACCAAAGTAAAAGTTAAAAGGAGGTTTACTTAATTGATGAAGCTTTTCATGCAAAACAATCTCGAAATAATCGAAGGAAAAAAAAGAACGGAAAAGAAAAAACAAACTTTAATAGCAAGATCAGTATTTCCATCATATAGCAAGATCGGGAAAAAAATTTTGTTTCTATCTACGGTAACCAGAAAAGAGCTCCACCTGCTTTAGATAGTCCGCTTTTGCCCGATGGGAAATTTTATAATTAATCATTAATTATCTCCCTTTCAATTTAAATATTACTAAAAAAAGGACCAGTCATACCACAGATTTTTTTTCTTTTTGGTTCTTAAATAAGAATCAATTAAATATATATATATATATTGAGATTTCGAAAGCCTTTTGTGAAATCTGGATTATAAACCTATTATATATAATCTCAAAATCGATATTGAAGTAAAATTCGCAGTGTGAAAACTAAAAATAAAACCCAACAAAATCCATAATTCATTGCTCTCAGGTGCTTCACAGGGAAATTGCCAGATACAGAACAGAGTACCATGGAACCTCGAGGAGAGTAAGACCAAACAACAGAAAAGGGAAAAAGAAATTAAATAAACAAAACTAACCCATTAATCCTTTCGCCAAATTAACAAGTGGGTACTGATCAAAATTCAAAATTTATACCTGATTGGATTCTTCTTCATCACTACTTTCTTCTTCTTCTTCCTCTTCTTCTTCTTCTTCTCCTTCTCCTTCTCCTTCTACTCCTCCTGCTTCTTCTTCTTCTTCTCTTTCTTCAGAATTCATTGCACGTCATCACTGGAGATAGCGGCAGAATCTCCACTGGACGACAAAGGTATTTTCTTGCCGAAAGAGCTTGATCGCAGGATCCCTACTGTCTTCTATTTCTTGCATTTTCTCGGCAGCCAAACTGATTAATAAAAATAGAAGAAAAAAAATAAAAGGGGTAAAAAAAGAGGCGCCAAAGTCGAGCAGAGAAAATAAAATTCTGAGCGTTCAGGGCTTGTTGTGTGTGTTTGTGTTTGCTTGGTTGGCAGTGAAAGTACTGTCGTCTCTCAGTTTTTGATCCGTTTAAACTAGGTGGTCGCGCCACGTCAGAAACAGCAATCAATTCTCAGCCACAAGTTTATGTGGTCTTTAAGATTTTTATTTTTCTTTTTCCCTGTCCCAAAAAGTAACATGCTCATGGTCTCCTGTTTTTGCTTTTTCTTTATTTTTATTTTCCTCTCCTAAAGAGGACCACGACGACCAAGAGAAAAGGTTATGTTGATTATTTAAAAAAAAAAAAATGTTCACACGCGAGCATTTGCCATTGAAACGGGCCTTTTCAACGGCTTTTTACTTATTGGAGGCTAAATAAATTGTTTTCTTTTATACATTCTTCTGTACTTCTTATTTTTTTATTTTTAAATCAGATCATCAATCTTAAATTTTTTAAAGACCTTTCATAGGTCCTTTGGAGTAATTATTAATGAGATCATAAAAGCAATAGAACTTCTTAAATGTTGATTTTAATATAAATATATGCATAAATTATTAAATATTGTAAATGATCCTAAATTTTTTTATAAATTAATAAATAAATTCTTTAAACTTTGATATTAATGCTTTATCAAAATATATTTTAACTCAAATAGGTATAAGAGTAGAAATTAAAAGATGTATAACATACTTAAATATGAGATAATACAACATCTGGTAGAGCCTAACTTGAAGTAAGATTTATCTATATCTAGTATGAATAATAATCAAATGTTAATATATATATATAATATATATATATATGGCTTATAGAACTTACTAGCAATCTTTGCTAAAAGAAGACATTCGTTATCCTTTATGCAGCCTTTTCTCATTGGAAATGTATCATATATGCTTTAGAATTTGCGCATTTCAATAATAAGTAATTTTATAAAGTGTCTATAGAACATCAATAGAATTTTTAATATACTCGTTTATATTTTTACTAATTATATATTGATATAATATAAAAGGTGTTCTCTTGTCGCATTGTTATAGAACAACCTAATGAGGATTTCTTTTGCATGTGATTTGCTATTATTATAATTTTTTTTTTCTTTTCAGTTTTGGCTATTGACACTTAACGGCAATATACAGTAGAATTAATTAAAGATGATGGAATGGAGAAGCTTGAATTGCATCCAAACCAAATGATGTGAAATCAGCCTTTTTTTTTCTAAAATGGGAACTTTACAGCATCGTCTGAGAGGTTTACAACTTGAGGATGCCGTTAAATTAGATGGAAGGAAACCATTGGCTCGAGATACCTCCCCAAAAGTCCTTTCAGCTTTTCTATGGAGGCAACCAAGTGAACAGATGTCCTGAACAAATTCCATGGGCCTCGTTTTCCAATAAATAAATCTGGTGCATTCTACCTGAAAAGTGAAAACCATTTCATCTGTGTTTTAATAATAATAATAATTAAAAAAAAAAAAAACTTGTATACCTTGTAAAGTGAGAAAGAGGCACTTATAACGACAATAGTACACTCGAACCTATATCTATCTATTTCAGTTCGTTTTAGCTTTCTGATCCGAAGTCAGAACTAACTAACCCAAAATAAATAAATAAATAAAGAAAATTAAATTGAAAAGGAACGATTTTCTCTTATTTTCCTTTTAACTTTGGTATCAAAAATAATTTTATTGAAAAATTAAAAACAAATACAAATATCTAATTCGGTTAAGTTATTTTAGTATTTTTTGGGAATTACCTCCAAGATTTTTAGATCAATAAAAAAGAGAGATTAGGGATAAATTTTTTTTTTTTCTTCTGGGTTTTTTGCTTCTTTTTTTTCCTTATTTCAACTTTTAACTATTTTTATTGATAGAAAAGTTCACAATTTATTATAAAAAATATAACCTTGCAACCTAATTTGTAAAAAACCTTTATTCATTAAGTTTTGAAAATATACAATAAAAATGAAAAGTAACTATCTTTAATAATTACAACACCTCATAAAAGTTATTACTATATATAATTTTGTAAAATATCCTTAACTTTATAGTTTGGCTCAATAAAACGTAAAACATATTTAAGTTTGTAAGTTTTAGTTCATAAAAAAAAACTTCAATATTCATAAATTATCTTAGACATTCATTAACTTAGTTAATGATGAAAAATCTTAAACTAATAATTAAGGTCAATGAATCAAAAAAGGGAAAGTTTGACATCAATTAAAAATGGATTTAAAAATTTAAGGCTAATTTTTTTTCAAAATGGCATTTTCGCCCTTGAGCTTGGTTTTATCAAAACTAGCTTAGAATTAGCTTCTTACCCTAAAATTGAAGTCTCAAACTATTAATTAGGTCGATTAAATACTTTAGAAATTATTTTAGTCAATTAGAAATGATTAATTGAAGTTTGGAAGTTAAGTTCTCAAAATGACTAAAATGCCACCTACACCCAACCTTAATAAGAAGTGACTAAGAATTAGAGTTTGGCCAATTAAATTGGTATATCAAAATACCAATAAGAAAATTTGAAATTGATTTAAAAAATTAGAAAATTAGAAAACACTAAAATGGAATCATGGCTGCAGGTTCCCATTCCTTTTTATATATTTGGAGGCACTTTTAGAAAATGAAATCGCGATTTTGACCATGTGAGGGAATGTAACTCCGCCTTTAGGAGGGTTGAATTGTGATTACAATCCATTCCCATTAATGGGAATTATTTAAAAACACCTTTTTATCCTATTAATATAATTTATTACATTTATTAATTAATGGTATTTTTAATAAATACCATTTCATTTTATTCCATTTCGTGAACATTTCCAAACACAAAAATGATTTGACATTCCATTACTAATTTCATTCTAATCCATTCTATTCTAGATTATTCCTAGTACCAAAACATGACATTAGGGTTTTACAATTTACCCCATCATATAAGCCTTGTTGCCACTCCCGTTAAGTAGCCCCTCACTTTTCTTTTCTTTTTTTAATTTCTACTCTAAGTTACAAATACCAAAAACCTCCATTAAACCCTATTAGCTATCTATAAAAACTCTTACTAATATAAGTTGCTTAATGTGTTTGGCTAGGCTTGAAGAATCAAAAGGAAGGTAATGAGGATTTAGAAGGTTGATGCTACCCCAATTATCACTAAGTGTAAGTTTCTATGAATATTTGGTGATTATTTAGCACGAAATGGTAAGATGGAGATGTATGGAAGCATGCCACCACATGTAGAGATGATTTGGGGTTGATTTCTTGTTTTGAAGTGCGATTGAGATGTTCTAATGTTTTATATGATAAATTGTGGATTGGGAATGAATTCAGAACACAAAATTGCAATTTAGATACGTATACTTTCATGCCACCACCTATATGTGATGTGTAGGATTCATTTTTTTAATTAAAATTTGTTTCTTGGGAGTGGAAGCATGATAATTTGATGATTTGGATGTTAAATGGTGGATTGGGAAGTGATTTAGATGCTAAATGGTAAGTAGATAGAGATTAGTATGATGAATTTAACGTATTGGATGTCTAGGTGCATAGACAAGTTCTTAGATGGTATTATTATGAAATTTTTTTACATATGTAAGTTGAAATTGACATAAAAATTGAAGTTTTACAAGAGTTTATTTGATAATTTAAGGCCTAGACAAAGTCTGATAGATTAAATTATGCATTAAGATGGGAAAATTGCAATTCGATACTTTAAAAATATGTGTTGCCACCTTCATTAAATTTCCTATGATTAATATGTGAGTAATTTGTGTTAAATTATGTTATGATGTGTTTATTTTATCATTTTGTTTGAATTGAGAGTTAAAGAATGAAAATTTTTAACATATAATATGCCTTTAGTAAATTAAGGCTCTAAAATGGTCACCTTGATGCATGTGTAATGAATATGATTTGAAATTTCTTATTTTCTAGCATAGTGGAATTCTTATTTTAAGTAGTATTTGATGCTTAAAATGGCCTCTTGATACATGTAGTTGGTCTAGAGCTTTTTAGAGTTGGATATCGGATGGGGAAATGGGGCCCAAAATGCCCAGCATTTCTAAATCAATTCTAGCATTTTTGAAAAAAAAATTGGCTTTAAAGATAGATTTGGCATAAAACAACCTTGGAAGATAATCCTTTTAAGCCCCTTTAAAATATGTAGAATTTGCCTTTCAAAAGAAGTATAATAAAATAATGAGCCTTTTTAAAAATTAATCCAAGGAAGCCAACCCAATTTACCTAACAATTGCCAGTAAAACCAACCTAATACCTTTCACCATGGGGGGTTTATAAGGCATTTCAAATTCGCATAAATGATGAGTTTTTTTAATTAAAAAAACCCAAATTTTAAATTTAAGTTTATTTCAAAATTTATAAATGCAAACAACCAAATTTAAAAAACCAAATTTATGGACTAAAGGGAAACTTTATTTTTTTAGACTTAATTGGATGTAAATAAACCTAATGGGCCTAATTCCCAAAATTTAAATTTGGGGCTTTTTTTTTTTTGGGCTTGTACCCTAATAACCTTTTTAAAACAAAAAACAGCTTAAGGGGGCCCTTTATAACTAATAATTTTTAAAATTTAATTAAAGACCTAAAATAAAATTCACTTGTATAATAAATTAATTGTGCATAAAATACAATAGACACACCAATCAAAAAGGGCCCTTTAATTTAAGCATAATGTCCGAATAGGGTAGGATAATTTAATTGCCCAAAATGAGCCTAAATAACAATTCTTAAAACAAAATATTTGGACCTGGGAAAAACCAAATTGGGTATAAGAAAATGGATTGAAATTATAAGCCCAATTTGATAAAATTGATTGGATTAGTAATTAATATTTAATTAAAAAATATTATTTTTTTTAAATTGGGTAATAATTAAAAATTAAAACCCAAATTCCAAAATACTTAAAATTTCTTTGGAAAATACTTTTGTGTTAGTTTAAAAGAACAAAACTTAAGAAATAAAAAACAAAAACCCAAATTTAAATAATTAAAATAATATTGGAAATTTAAAATTCAGATTACTTAATTAATAAAACAAAATTAAGTATGACCAAATTTGGCTAAAAGCTAACTAGGCCCCTTACCTTTTTTATTAGCCCTTTAATTTAGTATGTGCTTTAGCTAGTTTGACCAAACTATTTTTGTACCCAATTGATTAAAAAAACTTACTGACTTTTAAAATTCCCTTTTAATGCATAAAAATTTAATAAACTTGCTAACCGAAACTAACTTTTAACTTTGGGAACACAAGGGTTTTTAAACTTGCAATTCTACCTAAAATTGCTAAAGGGTCCCCATAAAATTTGGGAAAGTAAAATAGCTTTCAAAAGCTAAGATATGTTTATAAGTTATTTAAAAAAATGAAATATAAGATGGAATAAAAAAATTTAATATAATTTAGTTAAAAAATTTTCAATAAAAATTATATACTTATAGAACAAAAAATTTAAAATAAGTTGTTAAACTAATATATAAAACATAAAAAAAAATGCCCAAAATGAAATGAATTAAAAACAAATTATAATAATAAAATACAACTAAAAAAATTGCCAACCATTTTATCTCTTAAAAGTTAAAATTATTGTCAACTCTCCTTCACTATCACCATTATCATTGTCATCTTTATCATCAATACAACATCATTATTTTACTATTTTTAATTCATCCTTTTATAATTCCAATTTTTTAAAAAAATAAAATATTTATATCTTGAAAGTTAAGTTGAATTTTCCCTTTTTAACTCATTTGACTAAAAATTTTAAAATCAGGGAAAATTGTTAAAAATATAAGATTCTATCAATTTTACATAAGACTCGTGATTTAAAAGATTTTTTTAAATTGAATTAACCTAGAAAAGCTTTATAAAATCATAAAAACTTAGAATCGTATAATAGATTACGATTTTTAACAACTATGAGAATTATCTTTTAATTGGGAAAATTTAACCTTTCCATACATAATAAAAAAGCATATTACTTGTTAAGATAGAAATAATAACCGAACTAAAAATCAAACTTAGAAAAAAAACCAAGTGCTTCTTGTCATAGTTGTTTTAAGTTAGTAAATCGACACCCTAAGCCTGGGAACTAAGGTTGCAGTCTCATTTTTTAGTAATCCCCAATAATAAGGCGTTTAACCCATCAAAAAAATTGCTTTTTCGAGTACTAATGGGTTGAAATCACATCGAATAAGGGGTATTATAAATGGAGAAAAATAAACAAGATTTCATATGAGATTATGGGTCTTGACAAAAGATATCATATAGTTGGCCCGGGGGATAAGTAAGGGTTATGAAACGATGGTAACACTTAAATGGGGCTACTTAGGTTGGGGTTTCTTAACGTAAGTTTGACTTCTTTTGTTAACCCCCAATTACCATTGTGGTGGTTTTTAGACCTTGGGTTTCCCCATCAGGGGTTGTCCAGAGTCATAAGCTTCTGTTTTGGTTATTTACTTTAAAAAAGGGAAAAATTAAATTGAATGATTTTTTTAATTACTTAAAAATTTTTAGGCTTACTTGCATTTGCTTTTCCTTTCTATGAAAAACTTACATATATCCCCGTACTATATTTACACAAATTTGTGGGAGCCATTTTTGACTCTATGACTTGTTTCTTTACGTTTGTAAACTTAATGGGGGCCCCCCCTTAACCCCCCTTTTTGGCCCCCCTATTTTACCATTCTAGTATTTACTATTACTTTTATCCAACTTGAATAAAATAAACCAAATTTTTTTCCCAAAATCAAAATTAAACAATTTCGAAGTCTTAGAGCGGGTTTTGAAACACATTTAGTAATTTTGAAACAAATTTAAAAATTTTAAATTTAAATAAATTATATGACGAAAATATCGTTTACCATAGGAAATTAAAGGCAAAAAAAAAGGTTTGCAAATCTACTTAAGATTTTTTACATTTTAAATTCCCAAAAAAAATTTTTTAAAAATTTTTAATTTTTTATTAATTCGCAAAATATCTTAAACTTTCATTACTATCTCCCCATATTTCTTAAATTTATTAAGAAAATTTATAAATAGTTATAAATTTGTTAAAAAACTCACAAAGTTCCCCAAAAATTTTACTATGCATAGGTTTTTTTAAAAAGTCTTTAACTTCATAGTTTCAGTTAAAAAAATGTAAAACACTTTTTAAATTCATAAGTTTTTGTTCATAAAAACTTCAATATTTTATACATTTTCTTAGAAAGTTCTCAAATTATTAATGTGGTTTGCAAATCTACTAAAGATTTTTATGTTTTTTAATTTTTTCAAAAATATTTTTAAAATTTATAAATTTTTTATTAATTCATAAAATAACTTAATTTTTTGTAATTATCTCTTTTATATATATTTTTAAAAAAACATTCCAAGGGGGGGGGAAAATTTATAAAAAAGGGTATAAATTTTTTTAAAATTTTTATAAAGGTTTCCCAAAAGTTATTACTATGCATAGTTTTATAAAATATCTTTAAATTTTTAGTTTCACTCAATAAAACATAAACATTATTAAGTTTGTAAGTTTTAGTTCCCCCAAAAAAATCAACATTCATAAATTGGGCTAAGACGTTTATCAAATTTTTTAATGTGGTTTGCAAAACTACTCAAGGTTTCTAAATTTAATTTTTCATAAAATATTTTTTAAAAATTTTTAATTTTTTATTTAAATTTATAAAATAAATTAAACCTTTTTTAACAAACTCCTATATATATTTTTTTTAAAACATTTAGAAATTCATAAAAAGGGTATAAATTTTTAAAATCTTATAAAAAGGGTTTCCCAAAAGTTATTAAATGTGCATAGGTTTTTTTAAAATATCTTTAAAATTTGTAGTTTTTACTCAATAAAACATAAAGCATTTTTAAGGGTTTGTAAGTTTTAGTTCATAAAAACTTCAACCCTTCATAAATTGTCTTTGATGTTTAAACAAGTTTGTTTTAAATGGTTTGCAAATCTACTCAAGATTTTTATGTTTAATTTTGCATAAAATATTTTTTAAAAAAATTTATTTTTTCTTATTAATTCATAAAAAATCTTAAACTTTCATAACTATCTCCTATATATATATATATATTAAATTATTAAAAAATTCATAAAAAGTCCCATAATTTGTAAAATCCCACAAAATTTTAAAATACTCATGTTAAGTCCCCTCCAATACTCTATCTAAAGGGTTTTATTCTTGTTATAATTTACAACTTTTGGTTTTGAGGATGGGGTCGGGGCTTCACATGTGAACATAAAAAAAGCAACATGTAAAATATGAGCAAATTTTTGGGAAAAAAAAATGGGAAAACAATTTGGGGAACATAATCTAAACAAAACTATACAAAGAAAACTAAGAAATCACTATTAAAATTTAAAAAAAAAAAGACCTAGAAACATAGATTTTTAATTTCCCCCTTCATACTACCAAATTGTGTCAAAAAATCTACATGAAAAACAAGTTTTCAAAAAGGGTTTTTACCCAAAAAATTCTCCAGGGGAAATTTCAACCCCTAAAAGTTTTAATGGAGTCCCCAACCCCCTTAAAGTGGGAAAAAAAGGGATTGCACCAATTTCTCATAAAATAATTTGAAATTTTGTAATATCTTAATG